>VWPU01011888.1:698-26042 GCA_013398955.1 Callaeas wilsoni
CGGTGCCCGGCTCGGTGCCCGGCTCGGTGTCTGGCTCGGTGACCCGCTCGGTGTCTGGCTCGGTGACCCGCTCGGTGACCCGCTCAGTGTCCGGCCCGGTGCCCACCGCCCGCCGGTCGCCAGGGTCCGTCTCGGCCATGGCCCCGCACTCCGCTCGCCGCAGCCCCGCGGGCCCTTCTAAGCCCTCTCCCCGCATCCCTCCCACCCCCCGGCCCGGCCCGGCCCGGTCTGGTCAGTTCGGGGTCGCCGCCGGGTCAGGACGGCGCCTTGGCTTCGCAGCCCCGAGTCCCGGCAACAGGGACGGGACGGAGCCGGCGGGGGCTGCGGGGGGCTCCGGGCGCGGCTCGGGGCAGGGGCAGCCCCGGCAAAGCTCCGTGCTGGGCATCGCCGGGAGAAGGTCCCTGCAACCAAAAACGGTGGAACTCCCATCGTTTCTTACCGTGCCGGCGGGATCGGCTGCACACCCGCTGCGTACAGGGGCAAACACAGCCGGCACTTGTGCCCCCACCCATCGCCCCCGGCCCCGCCGGGACCGGGCCCCGGGACAGGGCCGCTCTCAGGTACCGGGAGGATGATGGAGAAGCTGCTCCACTGCAGCAACGTGGATTCTACCAGTGTCGCATCCGTGCAAGCACTGCAAGTCATTAAATCCTTCAGAATACACCTGTATGTACAGAATTATTAGTGGGCTGTTGCCAGTCATTTAATTAAAATACATTCTCCTTTAAAAAGGATTTGATCAGCTTATGCCACCCACCCCCTAATTTACATTACAAAATGAAAACATAAATTAAAGACCATACAATAATACATAAACACTCTCAGTCATGATTTCATGAAGAAAATAACCCCTTAAGTGCCAAATGAACGCAGAAGTACACTGTGCATGTAACTGGACCACTCAGACTGAGCTGAAAACTTCTCCGGTTTTATTTTTTAAAGAAAAATATTCCTCTTTAAACACAAAGCATGAACTAAAAACCTCTGAAGAACAGCTTCTCCTTCCTTGGAGCATGTTTAACTAAACTGTACAGTGACAGAGCTCCTCAAAGAAGTACACATAGATAACATACAGTCTTTCTTTCACAGGAAATAAGGTTTAGGACTTGAAATTGTCTTCCTCACCTTCTCTAGATACCCATTCAATCAAAAAATACTCTGTACCTTACTCCCGCCCCAGAACACAGTGATGATAACTTCTGGATGCAACATATATTAAAAAAAAAAAAAAACAACAAAAGTATTGGCCAACTTAGCCCATTCTAGCCTTTTAACAAATGTCTGTGAGAGAGGTTAAGACCATCGTTATTTCCAGGAATGGTGCTTGGAAGAAAAAATATAGCAGCATCCACAGGCAACAGAAGCCCTTCAGTCCAGCTGCCCTGTTACAAGGAACCCAGCCAGTTCAGCAGTTTTACAGATGTGCCCGGCACCCAGGAAGAGGCAGTGGGAATCAAACATTCACAGGCCAGATCTGTTGGTTGAACAAACAGCCTAAAATTCAATGAATCTTGCCTATATATGCCAGCAATGAGGTTTTTTTCCCCCAGTGACCAATTTAATGTCTAAGATTTTATGTAAAAAGGTATGATAAACTTCAGAAACCAGCAACTCTTTCTACCCACTCCCTCTATCCCATCAAATAGATATGTACATAATATTTTTCACATCTGTCAAACTCCCCAGACTGCCAAACTGGAACCAGACTCCAAAATACAAATTCTTTCTAATTCAGAACAGCAAAATCATCTCAATTATCTGCAAGGTCTCAGAACATGCCTAACAAGCCCATAGCCAAAGAAAAAGTACCTGGACATTTTCAATGGAAAGTAGGAAATGGAAAAGGTCTAGAAATAAAGCTCATTTATACTCTTCCTGATCATTAATTGTTGGTATTAAGTCATGCTCAAATCTTTATCAAGCCATTTTGTAAAGATCTTTTCCACTCCATACACTCCAACAGTTTTTACAGTAGGAAAAATATTAGAAAAATAAAATCTCCCCCCTGAACAACACTACATGAAGATCAACATCATCACTCACAGAGATTTTTACAGGGGGACCAGATAAACTTCTGTTTCCTCCAAACCAGCTTTGTACAGAAAAGAGCAGCAAGATAGACACAGTATCTACGAGCTAGATTAAGGCCAACAATATAAAGACAAACATGGGCTCAGATCTTCTGAAATGAAGAAACCTTCCAAATGTGTTTATACATCTGCACGCACACACACACTCACATACACACTCACACTCGTGTATTCCTCAAGCTAAGGTTTCACAACCGTGAGAGCACCACGGGAGAGAGTTCTAGCACCAGAATGAAAAACTTCCCTCTTCAGTAACAGAATCCAAAGTCTCTCTATTGCTTTGGACAAGGTCACCGAACACCCTTCCAAGAACAGTTTCAGCGAGCAGCCGCAGAAGGGCAGTGACAGGTTGCAGTGTTCCTGTTCTGGACGTGGGTGGGAAGAGGGGTGTGGACATGCTGCAGCTCCTTGGTTGCTGGAGAGGAGGAGAAGGTTGGTATTGCAATCTGGTTGAGACCGAGACCGACCGGGATCCAGGTGAGCGCGGTGGTGAAACTCAGTGCAGGCTGGGAGGTGAAAGTGGGAGGTTTGCATACAGGAAGTCACAGTGCACATTGCTGGGTGACAACGACAAGCAAAGCCACAGCATCTCCTGGCAGCTTGTCTCTGTATAGGAGGCCTCTAGGTAGGACACGGATCCGTGAATGGGATGTCACACACTGCACCAGAACATCACGAAACCCAGAGAGCAGAGGTTTAAAGAGAAGCTTGGCAGTTGCTCTGCCATCGTTCTGCCTGTACACATGCTCGAGTGAGCGTGCAAAGTCTATAAAAGGAACAAAAATCTCTTTCCAACAAGGTTATGGGTCCGGTTTGGCTACAAGGAACAATTCATGCAAGTTACAACAGATTTCATCATCAATCCACAGTACATCTTTCTGCTGCAGGTCTCTCCTGGCTCTAGGCCTTTGTCCAGGAGGTGCTGGCTGTGCAGCCCTTCAGCAGCTCTCTGAGGAGCCGAGAGATGCAGAGGCAGGAGCGACCTTTCCTCAGCCCCTCGGATCAGCACGGGTGGGTGCAGGTCTGGCCTTCCCCTGCAAGGCACAGCAGGGACCAGTCTCACCCACAGGGAGAGTGGGAGCAGCAGCTGGAAGTGGGCAGCTAAAACCATGCAGGGAGACTTGGAAAACACAGAGACACTTCGTTTCTCAGTACTTGAATCAGCGGCAGTAAAGCCCCGTTTAACCTGTCACATGCATGCTGATTAGAGTCTGGCTATGGCTCCCATGATCTACCAAGTGAGGCTGTGGTAGGAACTCAATTAAAACATGCAAGAAAAAAAAAGAAGTGAAAGGAAAGGCGATCATCACCACGAGGTGACTCAGCTTCAGAGCAGAGAACGGTCAGCAGCAGATACACTTTGTTCTGTGCACATGCAAGAGCACAAGAGAGGGAACAGCAGCAAACTGAAAGGGAGGGAAAGACAGAGTAAGCACCAATTTAGGATGCAAACACAGGGCAGTGGGGTCGGGGAGTGAAATTTGAGGTAAAGGAGCCCAAAGGAAGAGACAACAGAAAAACTCTTAATAGATCTGAATCCTGCTTCAGGAAATACACAGCTAATGCCAGTCAACTCTCTTCTCACCAGGTATTCTTGACACACTGGTAAATCTTCTCTCTGCACTTGGTTTTTAGGAACCAAAACATCAAGATCAGGATTACTTATTTTTCCCTAAGATGCACTAAATGATTTTGAGTGTTCAGCACAATACTCTAAATGGCCCCTGAATTCTAAGCAATGCTGAGGACTCACCCAAATTACAAACTGCTTTTGAAAATCTACTACTTTCCTTGGGCTAGAAAAGAAGAATCTATCCAGAAGGCTGAATTGTCCAGAAGCAGGTTTGGCATTTCTCACTGAGAGCACCTGGGCACTTTACCAAGTAAGAAGAATCTTAAACAGTTACTCAGCAAATCCCAACATCAGATTGAGGTGTCAGATTTCTGGATAGATACATACAATCAGACAGCTCCTCACCTACCTCTAACAGAACAGATTTGTGCGGTTTACAGCAAGAACAGGCTCTGCCACTCACTGCTTCAGTGAAAACTCCAGCAGAGCTGTCAGCTGAAGCCCTTTGACTATGGTGCAAATCACACCGGGATCCCTTCTTTTTACCCACGTCATAGTAACACAATTAATGCCTCCTGGGCAAAGCAAAGCATGGGCTGCCTGGTTCTGATGCAGCCAGCACAGGGTGTCTGTCTGGGGCTGTGCAGCCCTGCAGCCACAGAGCTGCCTGGAGCAGGTACCCACAGCGCGGGCTGAGAACCAGCATGGCCAGAATGGAACTGGTGAAAGCGGCCTCAGGGCCAGGTCCAGCTGGAAGCACAAGGACATCGAAGAGGCAAGAACAGGACAGAGCAGCCAAGGTCACCCATGTGCTTAGGCAAGCTTAAGGCAACTAAAGAAAGTTCACTGACAATTTAGAGGAGAGTGCCAAAGAGAAGAGAGAAGAGGAAGCACTGAGCAGAGGCTGGAGATGCTGTTGTACTAGCCAAAGCCCAGCACCAGCTACTAAGCCATCCCTCTTCTTCAGCTCATCTGTTCTAATTCTCCCCATTTTACCAGCACCATCAGCACGAGGTCAATATGTCAGAAAGAAGAGCTGGGGGTAGGTTCCTAAAAACGCAGCTCACGCATTTTCAGGCTTGTGTCTCAGGTCAGTTCTGTGGGCCGTTGGACTGGCCTCCTGCTTTGAACTGGAACTGGGAACTCTGCCTGCCATCTCCAGGGACGATCCTGGGATATGTTCTGCCTGGAAGTGATGGCAGCAGCTGCCCAGGTTCCTTTTCATGACAGTTGAGTGTACAGTAGTTTTTTAAAAAACAGCATGCACCGGTGGCACGGCCATTAGACATGAAGCCATGGTTGAATTCTTCTTGTCTCCTCAGGACCAGGTGGAACCGGAGGGAAAGGGAGTGTTGGCACACATCAGCGCAGGCTCCTGTAGACATAGGCTGATGTGAAGACAGCATTGAGAGTCAGGCTCACGGCGAGCAGGCCCCGGAGAGCAGAGGTACCAAAGCGACCTTGGTAGAAGCGGAGAACACAGAGAAAAAAAGGAAATAGTAGAAAGAGATATTAGAGAACTGAAAAGTAAAAGTGAACATACGTTGTACTGTTTCTCTCTGCCCAGTGTTTTCAGCACAAGCAGAAATTGCTGAAGCACTTTTCCTGTCAGGAAAGACTCCACTGCTCTCTTTTGGCTTTATTTTCATCTCATCTCATGCTCCTGACACCTGCATCCCCACCCCTCTTCTTCTGTCTCAGTTTATCACTTTGTCAGTGTTCTTCAGACAGTCCAAAGAACAGGAACAGCTTTGTTAAGATCTTAGAACAGCAGGCAGAAGGTCCATTTTGCAACTACTTATTTATTTGATTTCCAGGAAAGATCTCAGTTACCCTCACAGGAATGTTCACACATGCATGAAGCACTCACATGACTTGCACTCACCTCTCCAGCCTGCCAAATCTTCCCCTTTGGTAGTTGTGTCCACCACACAGGTAGACGAGTGTGATGAGTGATCCTCCTTTTTGATGGAATTATCACTGCAAATGCTCCCCCCTTCCACAGCAGATCTCATATCTGCAAGGATAAAAAACAGGAAAATTCACCACCTGGGTTTCTCCTCAAGGCTTCCCATCTATTGTGGCCTAGATGTCGCAGGGCTGTGCTTGCAAGGCAACTCCTTCCCACAAATGCCCGGGCAGGAGTGCAGCACTGCCAGCATACCAGGCACTGCCCGCTCCAGGAGGTTCTTCCTTGGAAAGCTGGGCAGCTCGGGGGCAAAGACGTTGCTGTCGGGGTGGGTGTGCTCCTCGGAGCCGCTCGGGGTGAGCAGGGCCTCGTTCTGCGACGGGAACAGCAGCAGCTTCTGTCCCTTGAGGTTGAGGCGGGCAGGGCTGATGAGGGGCCGGCGGAAGCGCAGCGAGCCCGAGCTGGAGGCCACGGAGCCCGCGACCGACGGCGCCGGGGACGGGATGCGGGACGGGGCACGGCTGCCAGCCAGCAGGGAGAAGGGATCTGCAGCGGCAACACCCCACAGACAAAACCACCAGGTTAGCATCCCAGTACAACAGGCACGGCTCTCTAACAGCTCTACAAGAAAAAGGAATGGGAGTTGCAAATGTCCACCAATATATCTTGTACTAAAATTCTTTATTTGGGTCCCCACACTGCGAAACACAGAGAAATTCCACAAGGACTTTAGCACACTCAGGAATGACTCAGGAATCATGTTATCAGGAGCCCGGTGAGCTTTCTGTTTGCTCAGTTGGGAAAGTGCATTGGGATGCAGGAGGCTTGCACTGGCCCAGGCTGTGACTGCCTCTGCAGCAGCACAAACAGCCCGGGGACCCACCTGGGCCAGAAGGGCAACAGACAGGTCATGGAGGACATGGGAGCAGGAGGGCAGAGCAGCCAGGGCAGCCAGGTTACCAACTGTTCCACTCTGCTGGGAAAGCTACAGAAGAGCTGCCCCAGGAACAGCTGAACTCTCCTACCCAAGCAGGCTCAACTCAGCTCCAATCAGCAAAGGGCCCCTTGTTTTGTCTCATCTCACTCATGTCACCGTGAGCTCTCCCAGGGAGAACATCCAACACACACAGCACCTGATTTTAATGCAATCCCACTCTTAGCTGGGACTCTCCCTGCAGCATTTCTAACAGCAAAACGGACATTTTCACTGGAATGTGAGCAGGGAGGAAAGAATTCAACCAGACCACGTGTTTCAACCCACTCAGTGCAAATCCTGCAAAGACAGTTGGTCTGGAAGGCCTAGAGCAGTACCTGATGTAGGGGATTCCTTGGACTGGGATGACTGTGAGGCCGGTCGGCTTCCACTGAACAAGTAGCCAGAATCTAAAAGCAAAAATGAAACCATTTGAACCCAGCTGGCTCAACTACCACCAAACCCCAAATCCTAATGCCGGATACTGCTCTGTGCCACAGGAGCAGCCACCCCTAAACAGGACTATAACAGGTGGATCCCTCCCAGCCCATCTCCTTCTGAAGCACATTCCCACTGGGACAGCCCCCTGCACACTCACCTGCCCTGGCCAGGGAGGGGATGGTGCCCAGCGAGAGCGCCCTGTTGAGACGGCCGGGAAGAGAGGATGAGGAAGTTCTGCGAGGGGACCTGAAGAGCTGCTGGTTTGTCAGGTGGAGGATACTGGGTGGTGTTGGGACAAACAGAGACGCAGTGGGTGAGGGGAAGGCTGTGCCAGGGCCGCTGGGAAAGACAGTAATCGAGTCCCCAGAGAGGTACCTGCAAAGGACACGCACAACAGACACTTAGCAATGAGAAATCCCAGCAAGTGCCTCTCCCATTGTGCTTGCATGAACACCTGTTTTGTTACCAGGTTTGGACTAACTTTTCAGTGCAGGAGTGCTGAAGAGTTTACGGGAATGTTCCTACACTTTGGGAAAAGAAGAACTGCTCAGCCTTACTTAAAAATTGTTGTGCACCAACCTATCCCACAATACAGGGTGGAAAAGAGGGTGGAACATTTTAGGAACTCCAGTGCAAATACCCTGGATGAAAAAATTACCCAGAGAATGCTTTACGAAGTCCAGAAGTTGAAAATACAGGAATTTCGTATTATTTTTAACAACTGAATGAAAATACATGAAAGAAAGTCTAGAATATGAACCAGAATCTCTGAATGATCTTCTGTAAGATTTTTTAGTTAGAAACAGGTAATAGAATTGTCAAATAAATCATGATGAAGAACTGAGTATGAAGTGCATATGTTTTTAAGTGGAGATATCTGACTTTGCAGATACAATTCAGCAGATACAATATTTGGAGGCTTAATCTCACTTCTGATGGGAACAGAGACAGATGAGAGCAGCAATATCGTTACATGGCTTTTCTTCTGTCAGAGGAAAGCCAGGAGTAAATGAGAGCGTGAAGAAAATCTCAGCCTTGCACTGTGGGGTGAATTACGCACGTGTCATTCTCTCCTGGAGATCAAAGAGGTGGTGAGCAATATTACGCCGTGCTAACTCTAGAGTTAAGATTACAATTTAAAGTATCTTATAAACTACTTATCTGCTAGTAGGAGGCAGCCATCACCAATCCTGACCGGCTTACTGAGGCTGAACACGTGAGCCAAGCAGGGTCCTGGTGCAGGCCATGCCTCTAACAGCAGCCAGGGACGCGCTGGTCCTGCAGCCCCAACGGCCCAACCTCTCCAGGTTCCAGAGGACCTGCACAGGACGTCCTGCTTTGCATCCATGGGGAGTCCTTTAGTGCACCCCCACACATCTGCCCCACCTCACACACGGATGTGTCCAGCTTTGTAAGAGGAAATGAAGGGGAGAGGGAATTAGAAGTGCAGCTCAGGACTGATATGAATCATAGGAGGAACAGTGATACCTACCCCTCACTGTGCCATGGCTGTGGAGGGCCAAATCAGAGCACCACCTGTGAGCAACACGGCTCTTTTGTCCTAACTTTGCACCTTCAGTGTCTTTGGGCTAAAGGATCCAATCCTACACAGCTCCTTGCAGTGGCAGAAAACAGCCTAACTGGTTTATTGGCTTTTGGAAGTCTTTCATTTAATGGGCTGGAAGATATTACAGTCATTTATCACTCATAACCACAGTCCTGGAATTGTAACTGTTTTGGATTAGGCTTCCAATGGCTCTGCTGCTCAACGGCCCCGCTTCTCCACCTCACCAAGTTAGTGCAGCCAGATCCTCAGGGCAGTGAAGAATCATTTGTCTTGCACCATCCAGAAAAGGAGGTTTTCTTATTAGCAAAGAGGAGCTAAAGAATTTTAAGTATAGCTTATTAATGCCTTAGGACTGAATGCTGACCAAAGTATGTCTTAAACATTGATCTGTTCTGAACAAATTCCTGCTAAGTGTGCAAAATCCTGTTCCTGTTCTCTGCACTCTTTAGTGTTTGCCACTGCCATGTCAAGAGGGCTCGATGCTGCTAAAAGCTCTCATGGGAATGTGCTTCATGCCTGAGAATGGGCAGCTGAACTAAAACTTCCAGAAGCAGATGAAAAAAGGTGAGGAGATCAAGAAGATCCTAAGGCAGGAAGCAACCACATCACAGCCCTGGGATGGAGCGCTGCAGCTGTGTCTTTGCTCCAAGCCATTTGTCATGTGGTAACAGTGGCTCTGGCAACAGTAAAAGAAGCAACATAAAAAAAAAGAAGGAAAAAAAAGGCTCTGGAGTCAGATAGTTTGTGGAAATAGTCAAGGCCTGGAAGCCGTTTATTTCAGAACTTGATATTGTGAACATCAAAAATTGGGTATCTTAATTAGTGTTTACAATGATCACAATATTACTAGACAGTCGGGCACAACTCTGCTACACAGATACTTTAAAAATAAATAAATAGAAGGTTAAAGAGGAGTATTACACGGTATGGGACTGTACACGGTCCTGAAGAAACACTTCCTACCAGGAGAGCCTCCCCTCCTCTGTCCCAACAGCTCCCTGTTGTCCACAGACACCACCATACGTGTGTGCCTTTTTAATTCACATTTTACCAGAGATGCTGCAACATCCCTGGGACAGGGAGAGACGGGAGGGCACAGGGCAGGCCAGGCTGCAGACGGACCCACTCCTCTACCAGGTAATTCAGCCCATGAAGTAAGAAGGTAAGATGCAGTCACAGGCAGGCAGCTTGGGGTCTGTGCCCGGGTCCATCTGCGCAGGGCAGTCAGGGGGTGAAATGTTTCCTCTGGACTCTGTCCCCTCAGAGCTGAGCTGCCCACGCGCAGCAGCCCCCTCCCCGGGCGGTGGGCGCAGAACAGGTCCCTGTTACCCAGGGTCAGGGCTACCGGCTGGGGAGCAGCACACCGCGTGCCCTGACACTGCTCTGCTCTGCTCACCTCCTCACTCAGGGCCACGGCCTGTGCCTCCCGTCAAATCCACAGAACCAGGAGTAAAGAGCAATACAGGAATAAAAAACAGGCACCGGGAGAAGGGAGAATAGTGCTAAAACCGGCACAGCTCTCAGACACGTTAATACTGTGATATGTGACTTAGAAAGCTAGAAACTTCAGCTGCCAAGAGTAAGAATTCTTGTCTCCTGCCAGTTGTCCTGCTTTGGATGAAAAACGAGGGTTGAATTAGAGCTGCCATGTCCTGCACTAACACCTTCTAGAGCACAGATGTTTGGCATCAATTGTGCCTTTCCCCCTAGGTGGTGGCACAAAGTGGGGAGGTGTGTGTGTGTATGCACATCCTACGTCTACGCAAACCCAGACTTGCGTGCCAAGAATGTTCAGGGAACCTCTTCCTGCCTGTGTACTCAAGAGCTTTGGTCCCAAACGAGGCTTGACAGGGGATGACTTCAGGACTGAGTACTGTCCCTTTCACCTGCCATGGCTCAAAGAGCCGAGTACTTGCAGGTGACAGCACACCTGGAAGGAACTGACAGGTTGTATGTGACAGCACACAATTTCAAAAGCATCTCTGAAAACCAAAGCAAAGCCATATACCACAGCTCCCTCCAACTTTCATGAGTGCAGTCAGTCTGGAGCAATTATCTGGCTATTAATTATATTAATATTTATAAGACCATAAATACTTTGTCCACATTACATCAATACATACTTCCTATAGTATCTAAGCATGATTATTAGCTTCACATAATTTCAGTGCACTTGAAAAATATTCATAAAGCCAAAATGAAAAGCCACTATGCCGTTTTAATATTCCCTCATGTTCTCACCCTTTGAAACACCCAAGCTCACTAGGGCATGCAAAGCATGGATGTAGGAAAGGAGGAGTTAAGAGAAAGGAAAGAACTGGATATAAATACAGTGTATTTAGAACGGTAACGGGCCACAAAGGTGTCAGTTTGCATGCACTGATGTCACTGAGGGCCTCAGGAAGAAGAGAAGCAGCAGCAGCAGAGATGCTGACTTGGTTGCCACCGCTGGGTTCTCCCTCACCCCCCTGTAGACTCTGCAGAGCTGCTCAGAAATGGCAGCCCAAGTGTCCTCTTGTGCCCTGCCAGCCTCAGTGGTGGCACAGGAAGGACGAAAGCGCTGGCCTGGCAGACACATGGGCACTGCTGTCCCATGCTGCAGCCACGGTTCCACTGAAGGAAAGCAACACAGTGTTGTCCCAAATCTTGTCTAGGGAAAGGCACTTAATGAACCCACAGTGGCCCCTTTATAAATTTGGCTCTGCTGGGCAGGGTACAAGATTTTGAGTTGGCAGATCAGCCATGGCCACTGAGGGCCAGAGTCAGGCACTTGGGGATGGAGCAGATTTGATTTCAAGTGACACACAAACCCACTAACGATCCCTCAGCACCTCAGCTCTACTCTGCTGTACCATCCTCTGGTCCAGACACATGGTCAGTGTGAAAAAGCAGCACCTCAAATTAGGGGCTTTTGGGCTAAAACCCTCTAATATTATTAAGATGTTTGCATGCTCTGGCCTGCATGGCTGAGAGAATCCTCAGGCAACAAAACTGCATCTGGAGACCACAGGTTACCATGTGTTTCTCTGTGACCTGAAGTAAGAGCCCAGCTAGGGGAAAACCAGAAGCTCAAAGCACTGACCAAGTGCTCCTGGATGATTTTGTGTCACTGTGGTTGTTCGTTACCAAGCCTTTGTTAGCTCTTATCCCACCCAGCAGAAGGAAATGTGTCACACAAAATAGCACCTCAGCTGCACAGGACAGGAGCACTGTGCACCAAAACACACATTTTCTCCTGCTGCACTCACTGTGGGGCAAGGAATCATGCAGTCAGATGATGTACCTCAGATATCTACAGCTAGGTGACAGGGATGATATATCTAACTGCTGAGTGAAAAATGCAAAGCACCTTCCATACAGAACCCATGGCATGGCAGTGTCTAGAACAGTCTATTTGGCTTTGAAATCAGGTGTGGCAAGAACAGTCTCAGTAAAGGCAGTAGTGGTTCAACTATTTTTTTTCCCACAGTCAACAGCAGAATACTGCTAACTTACAACTTATCTGCAGGGCTCATTGTCTGAGACACAACCGGTACAGATTAAATGCTACAGTTTATAAATCAGAACACCTCTGGACAAAACCCACTCTTCTCCTCCTCTCTTCCCTCACCCCAAAAGATTCATCATCCTCTACCATCAGCAAAAGCATGTGAGACAAGCAGAAAGAGAGGAGACTGTCAGCATCAGAGTCTCTAAAACACCAACAATTCAATTGCTGCAAGTTTACTTTGAGGCTCTGAGGTTTTTGCTGTTTTTAGAAGCAGCAGCACAGACATGCTGAGGCACTGAGAAGTGGGGAAAATAAGCTGACACCTGAGCAAAAACAAAAGCTTCTTTGGCATTAAAATTGAACCCCGCTTCAATACGTACTTTGTTATTTTGTTTCACCTTTGAATTTTTCCCAATTACAAGCGCAAAAATTCTCCAGTTGTAAGTTGTGAACAAAGCACCACAGAGATCAGCTTGGCCATAAAACAAAGTAGCTTTCTGGTGTTCTGACATATAAATTAGTGCAACTAGTAAATATACTGCATTTATATTAATCTGCATAAAGCGAAGACAAACGGATGTCACTTGCAGTTAACATGTCTCCCAGATTAAAGGACTTTAAACTCAGTACAGATTTGCACTTGGTGTGCAAACAGAGCTAAAATATTCCTTAACAGGATTATTCAGGCTTCACAGTGTAAATCCTCTCCTTCCCACAGTTCTACCAACTGCCTGTTCCCAATATTGAGTGTGCATCCTCCCCATCCCAGCACTGCACAGGGAAGAAGAGAAAAGAACAGGCATGGTAAACCAACGTAACATTTAAGAGCAAAACATCACAAAAGGTGCCTGACCCCAGGGAGCTTGAGGATGGGTCAAGTTTAATTTGAAAGAAAAAAAACAAAGTGCTCCTGAAAAGAAGGGAGGAAAAAGCTATTTAGAGGAGATAGGAGATGATATGAAATGGGACACAGTGAAGCTTAACACAGCCTTGACTTTCAGCTCCTGAAAACAAAACATCTGAAGAGGCTGCCAGTCATCTTTAAAAGCTGCCACTGAGAGTTTCCTTACTACTGGGCAAGAAAATTTGGATATATTAATTTCATTCTTATTAATAAAAGGATATTGCTGACAGAAATCAGGCATGACATTACCATGACCATTCCCACCAAGTCTGTCAGCGGCTCATCCCCCTCCTTTCACCCTTCTCAATATATCCTTCAAATATGAGATTCCTCCCATCCCTTGGACACATCTCACAGGAGAACAGCAAGAGGAACTTTCAATCCAAATTGTACAGGTAAGTGCAGAAGATAATCACAGCTAAACAGAAACATCAGTCTTTTCTTACATGTACTTTATGAGGAAAATTTGGAAGTCCTGAAGCAGGGAGAAGGGATTTTAAAAAAAGGTCTAGATGCCTTATTTCCCTTAATGGCCATAATAGCTCAAGGTTTCCCATGCCTGTGAGCTGGAAGACAAATATTTTGGGTCATGATTGGTAAGTGATGGGAACGTGGAAGATGGAACCAGACTTTGCAGGTACTGGATTCCTTTTGTGGCTAAGTAAGTAAACAACCCTCAGCATGATTCACAAGCACCAGAATGGAGACAGGTTCTGTTAGCTTGGAAGTGGATATTGCAGTTATCTGAAGGCACCAGGAAAAGGTTCCAAAGGAGAGCCCAGGTGGGCAGCAGGTCTGCGTGGCCTGTTCCCTTGCTAAGTTACAGGCACACAGCCAGGAGCTGCACCTTCCCATGACTCAGCCTGGCTTATTGTTAATGAATTTCAGAGCTTTTGGCAGTGCTACCTTTATGCTTTCACAATGAACACCAGTTCGAGGAACAGTAAGTATGAACTGCTAGGAAATAGCTTTTGTTTCCTTTAAAATAAGCTCCTCTAATCTTACCGTTATCTGCAGCACCTAGTAGTGTCTGCATTTTTCAACAGGAGTTGCAGATACTTCACAGTGAGAGCTCCATTCTTATTATTTTATAGTTTATACACTGGAAGATCACAAGACCAAATTAACTTGTATCAGACAATTAGGGTGGTGACTTCCACTGTGCTATTCTGAACAGAAGAAAACAGCAGATCTTCTGTGAAAGTGCTATTTCCTCTTGAAAGACCAAAATCCATATGAGAAACTCAGGGGAGTGCCTTTCGAACAACTGTGCAGGATAATGCTTATCCTAAGAGGTTATCCCAACAAGTTAATCCTAAAAAACCCAAACAGCTGGAAGTTTCTTCCTCCCCACACGGTAATACTCAGCCACCCCAGCTTCCAGCAGAGGAGTGCCAGGCACTCAACTCCAAGTCGCAATTTCCAGATCCCTTTTTTCAGCAGTATTAGCACAATGCCAGACTAAAAAAAGAACCCCTGCAAGTAACCCAAGAAATGTATCTCTGTCACCATGCAGTCCCACGGCAGAGCTCCCAGCCCTTCCGCAGCACACCCTTCCAATCTGTGTTCTCAGCAATAAACACTGACTGAGCAGTGATGTACAAGGAAAGCTGACCAGATACCACAGCATGAGCTTGTCAGTCCCACACTTCTTCTCTTCCTAAGGCTATAGGAGTGGAGGAACACAGGCATTTTTATCCAGTTGTGCTTGTACACAGATGTTGCTTGGGGAGCAGGTGGGTAAAAAACCCAAAGAAAACTGGCATTCAAAGCAACCACCACTGGTAGATCTGAAAATTTAACGTCAAACAGCTGAATACTTTCAGATATTAAGACACCCTGAGCTACATGACTTTTTAAAGCACCTTTTTGAATAAATTACTGAAGTTCCAGTCAAAAGCACTTAAGGACACTTCTCCACTTAAAACAGGAGCCAGGAGAAGGGCGGAGCAGGAGAGGATGCAGGTAAGTGATGCTACACAGTGGAAGGCAAGAAGAACCGGGTTATGGGCTCTGTGTGGTCCCCTCCTCGCGTGCCTGGGCACCACAGCATGTGTTAACGAGGACTCCAAATCCAGAGGCAAGTTCCCATCAGTTCCAAATTAAAATGACCAGCACCATTAGGAAAGTGAAGGTGGCCCGAGCCCCATGGTGGATCAGGGCAGAGGGTTCCTCTGTGAGTGGCTAAGGATGGAGAGGCAGTGAGAAGAACCAGGAGGACAGAAGGAGCCAGAATCTCTTTGGCTGGAGGAGCAGAATGGGGAGGAGGCTGCATTTATGGAGCAGTTTGTGAGGCAGCTGCTGGAAGAACTGACTTTGGGGAAGCTGGATATTTGTACTGCTGATGCAGGATGCAGGAGGAAGGGAGAATGGAGGCAGCACGAGTAGCTTCCATGGCTAGCAGTGGAAATGCTCCGAGCAGCTAGCACAGTGGTAAGCAAGGATGGGGAAAAAATTTTTTATATATATATATACACACACACACACACACATATATATGTGTATATAAATATATAAATATATATATTAAAAAAAAGGAAGAAGAGATCTTCACTGCTTATCTAACTTTAAAAAAGAGAAACAGAGGAAGGGAAAATAAGAGGAGAGAGAAGCACCAGTCGCAAAGAGTTCACAAGGCTTTTTTCCTCCTGCCCCCAGCGTCACTGCTCTGGCTCTGACCTTCGGGGCCGGAATCTCCGCTGGCCCGTTGACTTCCGCGTGGCCACAGCTGCGGTGAAGCCCACCAGGCAGCACAGGGACGTGGTGCCAAACTTGGCCGTGTCCAGCCAGCTGGGCGTGTCTGTCTTCAGGTACCTCTCGGCAAAATGCAGACTCATCACTACGAACCACAGGACTGAGGCAAACGCATCGATTCGCCGGAGCCTGCGATGGAAAAAGAAAGCAAACGGGAGTTTAAACACCAGTGAACCACCTTGGTCCTGAGGAGGGAGAGGGAAGGTGGGGAGGGTATCCAGACTGAGCAGGTTCTGTACTGCCTCTGACAGCAGTACATCATGTGCACTCCTGCCCGCTGCTGTGCAAGTGCCTGACTAGATCAGTTCCATTGTCTACCAGAGCTGCACAGGCAACTTTTCATTCATAGTAATTCAAGCTTAAATTGAATTAATCAAGGCATGCAGTACTACATGCACCATTCTGGAAAATATTCACCCCTGGATCACTGAGGCAACACAGGACTAGACAGCTCCCACTAAAGCAGTTTGAAGTGAGACAGAAGCCGAGCACACCCACCTGATGCGCCCGGCCAGGAACATGGCCAGCAGGCAGGTGAAGAGCCCCAGCACAGCCACTGCCATCTGGTGATTCTTGCCGTAGGCCCACGCTGCACTCAGGTTCTGCACCACGCGCTCCGGGAGCAGGCGCAGCAGCTCCCGCCAGCCCCTGACCGAGCTGTCACTGCTGTCACTGCCCCCGCCTGCACGGGGGCTTGTGCCAGTCCTGTTCCCCGCGGACGCGGGGCCAGAGGGGAGAGGAGCAGGGACGGCTGTGCTGAGGGAGAAGGGGTCGCCTGACCCGTATAAGGCCATCAGAACCAGCAATGCACAGCTGAGGAAGGCCAGGAACCGCAGAAATATCACCTGAGCTGGTGTGGTGATGGAAGTGGAAGAGGAGGACGAACACAAATTCTGCAGAGAAAGGGAGAAACACCTTGTCAGAAGCTGAATGAACTGCAGCAAGGCTTTGAAACAGTGCTGTATGAAACACTTCCAGACTGCATGGTTTACTGGACTGTTCTGCTCAAGTCCTTCTAAATCTCTAAACTGGGCTGACACCACATGGGATTATTGTAGACTAGCAAGGAGCAACAGCACAGACACGAGCAGAAGCCAAGATCAGGCAGGGCAGTGAAACAAGGAGGTCATAATTCAATTCCTGTTGTTCTTTTTTTTCTTTTTTTCCCCTTGTACTCTAATTTCCTGCACTGCACTCATAAATTGGCTTCCCTACCTCCCTTTCTCTGCCTGTCCCATTATTTTCCTTCCACTCTATTATTACATTAGACTTACCAACTGGTAACTGCACTGAATGACACTAGCAAGAAGAAAACCTCAAACTAACATTAGGAGCATCTAGGGCAACTCTCCTGTGCTCTTCTAAACTGCTGCCATGCACCCAAGCTCCCAGGGCTAGAGAGCCCCAGGCTGCTGCCTCCCTTTCCCAGCTGCAGACCCAGGTGTGTGGTACAGAGCTCTGTGTCCCCCCCGAACTCCCTCACGTGTCCCCACACACCTGGGTGTAGCTCTTGTCCGTCTCCCGGCGCCTGAAGTGGTGGCTGAGCAGCAGCGCCCGGAGCTGCCGGTTCTGGTGTTTTATGTAATACTCCACAGCAGCCTGGCACGGGCGGCACAGCTTGTAGGTCTGCTCCAGGTGGTGCTTGTACACCTCAATCTCCTCATCGTACTTGCCCTGGTGAGAGAACAGGAGGGCAAAAGTAGGTGAGAAGTGCAGGTCCCTCACCAGTTGTCATGTTTGCCATTGACAGGTGGACAAAGCACGACTCCAGCCTCGCAGGGACAGCTCCCTGAAACCAGGCCTGGACAGCGACCAAGCTGCAGGCCAGGCGTACAGCCAGCTTCACACAGAGCTGAGCCAGCCTCCATGTCCCCGAAGGATGGCATAAAAGAGCCTTGGAGAAGGCTGCTGTGGCCCAACATCAGGATGTTGAATTTCCGTGCCTGATTTTGCTGTCTTTGTTGAGATCTTATGAATTCTACACAGCTGAGACAAGTAACTAGAATTGCTCTTCCTATCCTCAAATGAGGAGACACAAAATACCTGCTGCTTCTTCACTCCAGGCTCATCCCTCCCTTGAACAGCCAGCCCTGCTGTTCAAGGCCCCTGCTGTCACTGACATTCTTATCCAAACACTCTGGATAACACAATCCCAGGTTTCTCAGCTGGCACAGGCACTGCAGTTCACTGAATGCCTAAAAAGGGGCCAAAGGCTGGCAGTACTTGAGCAACTGGATAGGTCTGGCAAGAGGCAGGGACTAGAAATAAAGCTGAGAAAAGGGCACCAGCCAAAGATATTCTCATTAAGCATGATCAAATTTCAATCTGTTCTCTAGGAGTCATTCTGATTAAACTCATTACAATTACACAAAGCAGACTGGATTAGGCAAACCAGAGGATGGACACATCACACTACAGCACAGTCTAACCCCAAGGCTTGACCGCGGTTGAAAGCTAAGGAGTGCAGCACTAAATTCTCTGCATGAAGATTTAGGGAGGCATGAAACTGAAGGAGAAACTCCACAATCCCATCCTCCATGCATATTAAGTAATGGGAAGGCCAAGAAGTTGCTCAGCAGGAAATCTTTGTTGCTATAACTGCAAAATCCCTTTGCCCTCCTAGACACAGATGCCTAACCAGGGAAATCATGTGGCTGCACAGGATTCCTCTCCCACATCACTAGTAAATGCAGAGCAGCACAGCCAGGGCCTCAGGAAAACAAAATCTATTAAGGCTTCATGTTAAGTAGTGGGTTGTTGTGCCTCTCAGGTCCCATAAACTCAGCTATGGGAAGTACTGGAGTTGTAAGATGATCTCAGAAATGTCTTGGGCTCAAGCTTCAATTTCCAGTGCTCATCTAGAACAGGGTAACATTTCAGCTTTGAAATAGAATTAGGTAAATTTGCAACACTAATCAGTGAACTTCTCTGCACTGGAGTGCCACACAGTGCTTCTGAAGACTGTTGAAGCATCATTCCACAGCACACTGAAAAACTGCTCTCTCTGCTGCTTACTAGGCTGCAGCATGGAATAAATAGAGCAGGAATAGCAGATGCATGAATGGCCATGCCTTGGACAAGCATTCTCCAGTGATGGCAGTTCCTAACAAACACTTACCTCCTCTCTTGGTGAGAATGAAGCCAGCTGTTTGATTTTCATGGTTTGATGGTTGTTGCATTTCTTGCAGAGCAGAATTTGGCTGCTCACCCACTGCTGTGGTTTGGCGGGGTCACAGAAGGTCGGACTGCCCGACACAACGTGGTTAAGGTGTTCCATGTACTGGGCAGGGATGGGCTTGTTGTAGTCTCCATTCTGGCAAAAAGCAGGAGAGAAAGCAAACGTTTGACCAGAAAATCAAAGCTAGGTTGACAGTAAGATTCCCTAAGCTCTGTCAGCAGCTCTACATTTCACTAGCATTCACCTACGTAACAAAATAAATAAGTAAAAAAAGAGACAAAATGCTTCAAACCTCTCCCCCATCTCCACTGTTCTGCACACCCAGTGCAAGCAGCTGGTGGCACTGGATTTCAGCTTAAGACAGGCTTTGCTATTTAACAGAATACACAACCAGAGAAGAATTGTTCCGTATAGTAAAAAAAGTATTCTTAAGAGATATGTCAAGGCCACTTTTGCCCTTTAAAGCAAGAGAGGAGAATTTGTCTTGATCTCTCTGGTCAGCAAACCCCAGTGCAGTGGATTCTCTCTCCAAGCCGAGGTGCTGAGCTCGCGGGTGCTCAGCACAGAGCTGCCAGCCGTCCGGCTGCTGGCTTCACCTGCCGGCACCTGTGCCATGCTAAGGGAGGAGCAGGGCTCCCCAGGGCATCCCCGGCCTCCCGCTGCCCCGCACCTCCTGGAAGCCGTTGTACTGCTCGCAGTTGGGGCAGTCCCAGCAGTTGCGATTCCCGTAGGGCACCACCGTGTCCTGATTGCAGAACCAGCAGTTCACCGTCACGTGCGTGGGCTTCTTCCTGTCGGGAGAGGAAACGTCTCAGGCAGGAGCACTGCGCTCAGCTGGGGGAGAGGAAAGCAATGGCTTTTGGACAGGGAAATGCAGGAAAACAATCAATCTTCCCGTTCCGTGTTCTCAGTGATATGACTCGGAATAGTCATTTTAGCAATGAAAAGATGGAATGTTAAAGTAGAAATAAATTCTGCCTGACGATCATACCTCTGTTCTAGTAATACTGACATGCCAGAACTTTAATAACCTTGCAAATGACACACTTCACTGTTTTTCAGGGCCATATTTGGGGGTAGGAGTCCCCTCCATAATCAGTAGTGCTATTCTATGAGAAGGTGCAGTAGAATTGATGCTTAATACACAGGATTCCAGGAAAAGGAAGTCAGGATCCACAAGAGCTTCCTGTGACAGTCCTCAGAAACCTGGGAAATGGGCTCATAGTTACAGTTCTATCTGCCCTCCTTGGTAGAAAATTTTTCAAGGACAAGGGCATATCACATTATTCTGAGGTTCCAGCACTGCAAACAGCTGTTTCTTCACAACTTTAGGTACTAAAGGAACTGAGGAATCAACATTTCTTCCTCTGCTTTTACGCACTAGAACTGAAGGGATAAAGACTAATGACCTTGATCCATGAGCCCCTTGTTTTTTAAAGCAATCCTCTTAAAACAACAGCCAATACAGACAAACAGCTGTGACGTGGCCCCACCACAACAGGTTGTGACAGATGTTTGAGCAAAGAACTTCAGTGGCCCGACCCCTGAGCCTGCCTGCTAGAGAAGCTTTGCATTTGTCTCAAAATTCAGTGCAATCCCCAGGAGGAGCTTCCTGACAGGTGAAGGCACCACAGCCCAGCTGTCTGGGTTTATCAGAACCAGTCCCCGTCACACTTCCAAGGGAGGGCAGCTGCTCGGGACTCGCTATGGCAGCTATGCAGACAGATGGACCCAGCTGCCTCCAGCCCAGCTCCACCAGGGAATTAATCTGTGTGGCTCCTCTGCAGCAGCACAGAGGGCCACGGAACAGGGGCGCTCACCACGGGCCTTGGCAGCAAATAACAGTAGCCAAAGTGCTCCCGGCTGAGAGCAACCTCTCCCAGCTCTAGGAAACGTTCTCTGCTGCTGAAACATCTGAATGCAGCAGAAGTGTTGTCTGGCACCCTGCGACCAAACAGCCAGATGGGTCTTCTCTCTCAGCCATCACCTCTCTAGCTGGAACTCTAAAATGAACATTTTTTTTCCCACTCCCATTTCCATAGACCATGCCTTGAAACTCGGTTCATAAAATATCAAACCCTCAAGCAATGCCTGAGCCTCCTGTTTAAGTACTAACAACGAGGATATGCTTGAAATGAAGCACTGAAAAGCCAGAATGTACAGAGGATTCCCTGCCAGATGCTGAAAGAAAATGGCTGGAGCTACTAGGATGACAGATTCTCATCTCAAAATAGATGCAAACACCCACACCCCCCTTAAAATGAATATTCCCTGCTCAACTTTCTTCACTGCCAAGGGGGCTCAACTGATCTGAGTTAAAAATACCACTGCTAAAACTAACAGGCAAAAAAACCTCCCAAACCAACCTAGAGTTTAAAGCAGACAAATCTAGGTTGATAGTCTGGGTTATCTATGAGCTACCACTGTCCAAAAGCCAAGCTAACCACATGCCAAAACAGCCACGTGAAGGTGGACAGTAACACCTGTTGTATTAGTTTAATGTCACTATCACAGGTGTAAAAGCTGTGCAAATATAACATGTAGGCTCCAACCACCCGCACACAAACCCTGCTGCTCCCAGGGCACAGCCTGAACCCCACCCTCTGAGGGAGGTTACTGCCAGGCCCCAGGTACTGTAGGACCTGCCACAATCCCCCCCTCTCGCCGCTGCACACCATCCTCTGGCACCCACGGAAATGAGACATGCCACCCCTCAGCCTCTACCCACCCCAGGCTCTAAATTCCATGACATGACAGAGGTACAAGCACTTATTTCAAGGATAATAGAAGTGGAAAGCACAGGCGAAGAAATGAATAAAGCAGTCATGATATAAAGCAAGAACCATCAGTGCCAAACCCTACCTGAGAACTCACTAGTATCAGAGACCAAATCCTCACTATACTCGAGACCTTTCCATCTTTTTCCAAACAGGATTTCATTTCTCGCTCTTGAGGCTCAGGAAGTACTATCAAGGATTAAATAGCAGCGCTTCATTCTGACAATATATGCAAAAGAAATGGCTAAGTCCTGGATTATTTAGGATAAAAGGCAATAATACTTCCTTTTCTGAACCTATAATCTGTTGCCATAGAAATAGGTGCAAAAAATCCCAAATTCCCAATCGGGTGGATGCAAAAAGAACAAGGGGAGAAAAAGGTTGTTTAGGCAAGAACATGTAGGTAGGGTGCTAATTTCCTAGTAACTGGGCAGGACTGAAAAAACAAAAAACAAGTTCTGCATTTGGAAAGACTCTCAAATACAGATTTAACTACTTTGGATCTATATTTACCTTGACTGAACTCAGGCAGAAGCTGAGGGCAGGGAGCTAAAGCACACGCTGCTTCTGAAGTCAGATCCTGGTATGAGACTGACAACACAAAACAGAACCTTTACTGTGTGCTCAGTCCCTTGCAAAACGAAAGGCAAATCATCCCTGAGGAGTTTATAACCTACCACTGTACTAATCTGAACCAGCTTCACTGGACAGAGAACCTCCCTGCAAACTAAAACCTGAACAACAAGAAGTGATAGAGTTACTTGCAGAACAGAGACATTTCATTCACAGCTGACTTGCTGTGCTAACTCCATGTGTAACCTGTACACTCAATCAAGCTCAGGACAAATTCCCAGGCTTGGACAATTTGTTTTGCAGGTAGAAAGTGTTTGCTTAAGACAAAATTGAGGGGAAAATATCTGCAGTAAACTCAGTTATGACATCGACACCTATATGTCCGACATTGCTCAGAATGTATGACAAAACATTCCTCTGTGAGAAGTTACTGGATTCCTTTATTTTGCTCACAAAAATCAGGCTGCAGCTCTGCAGGTCCCAGTGACAAACACTGGTTAGGAGCTGGTTTGTGTCTGACATGTAACATAAGGAGGAACTTAGGCTCCTTCCAACTCCCAGCACTCTTCACTACTCCTCATTTATACACACATTTAAGGTCATGCTGAAGTCCACACTTCTAATGGATTGCCAGAACAACAGTCTCCCTGAGAAGTGCTGGTAATAATAAACTGGACTTATATGTATTTTTATTTACATCTATTCCCCACCCTCTTTACTACTAAGTCAGAAGATGAAGATGTTTACTTTTGTATAGTCTTGAAAGAGAGCACTGGTGGATGTGCAGTTCTTTGCTCGCCCTCATTCTCTGCCAAGGATTAGAAGAAAAACCCAATTCTCCATTAAAAGTATTTAAAGCAGCAGTCTTCATTCTGGCACAATTGGATTACTAAGCAGTTATTCAAATGGCTATGCCAGCAAACCTGAACAAAAAGTACACGGGGAAGAGAAGCTGTTTTGCACAGATCAGTTTTGATCAAACCACATCTGGTGGCAGCTGGACAGAAGCATCAGCACGGCACTGTTGGCACAACTGGGTTAAGAGCTCAGCTCCCTGGCAGGGAAACTCCTGGGTGGCAGATAACAGCTGCCAAACTCCAGTTGTGCCCATGTCCATCACCTGTCAGCAAAGGGTTCTGTCAGTGCAGACCAAACACTAAACCCCGTTTTCCAATGCAAGAAAAACACATCACAGCTGCCGAGATTCCAGCAGGTGAACTATAACATAGATGCATTTGCTCAGAACTAGCAGCTATAGACAAGATTTAGCCACAAGACCAAATTTCTAGTACAGTGTCATAAATTACAATGCAGCCTGTCCTCTCTCAAGAGCCAGACTTAGTGCCCTCTTAACCAGGAAAAAGGTGCCCAGTGGACTCAGGCAGGGACACAGACCCAGTGATAACCACCCCAGGTTCTGTGCATATCTAGACATCAAATCTCTTATCTCCTTGATAAACAAAAAGCAAACGCAGCATCATATCTATGTTTGACATCATGTCTGTGTTCCTTATTAAGCTGTCCTCCTTGATGACTATGGAAGATTCATTTAACTAAGGCAGAATAAGAAACTTGGAAGTATCAGGATAGTATTGAGAAACACAAACATGTAGCCTCAAAGAATTATCAAGGTTGCCTGAAACAATTTACCAGCAGTCTTCAAGGACTTGGGAAGAAATGCTTTCCATTCCAGAGACCTTTTGATGAACTTGAGCAAAACAAATCCAATCTCCTCCCTCAAAAGGCATGTTAGCCTCAACTGGGTCAAAGAAATCTTGCCTGCTTCACTGGGATTGCTTTAGGCCACTTGGATTTCTTGGCTACCCTAAATATGTCATAGAAATGCCAAGTCTTGTATATGGGGTAACATCCCATTGATCATTGATATGGTTAAATAAACAGCAAATGCTTTAGAGCAAACCTTAGGCATCACATGGAGGATGTAGGAATATGCTTCTCTTGCAAAGCGTAAACTTGAAGTGAACCTTACCAAAGGGAGCCCTTGGGACTGGCTTGTCTCCAATAGAAGCACTCAAGAGATGAGCAGACTGCAAAGTCTACTGCTGCTACAAAGACTGAAATGCCTTATATTCCACACATCCCTATATTCCTTTCATGAAATGCTAGATTAGAATCTGTCAAATTAAGCTTTCCTCCTTTTATGAGATCTGAATCGTGACATCTTTTCTGATGCTTTTCAAACCTAGTTTTCAATTGCTCTGAATTTGTTATAAGGTCAGGAACGTTCTGTGCAATTAAGAAACAAGTAACCAAAGAATTCTGGTCCCTAATCAATAATTTTGACTTGTATAGAATCTCCCCAAGTTCTAGCACTGTGCTAACAGCGTTGTAATTTTACAGACCTGTTCCTCAGCAATCCTTGCTTCACCATATGTCAACCAGCCAAAGGAGCAGGATCTTCTTCCCTGCTTCAAAGACGTCGGAAAACAAACGGGGGAGACCCGGCTCGCCCAGAACCGCGTCCCCCGGCGGTGGCCCCGGGCCGGAGGGCGGGCAGCGATGGGTTGTACTCACCGCTCCCACCGCAGCGCGTCCTGGATGCTCAGCCCGGCACACAAAAGCTATTCCAGGGGATACGGAAGAACGCACCCAGCCATTCCCACACACGTTCCTGCCGCCGACCACGCGGGGGGCCCTGCCCCGCACACCCGCCCTGGGGACGGGCACAGACCCTCCCGGGGCTCTCCGGGAGCGCCGCCGCTGCTCCCACACCCGCGGGGCCGCCGGTTGGGCCCCGGGCCCCGCGTGGCGCCTTCCCGCCGCCGCGGGCCGCATCCCGCCATGGCCCGCCCTGCCTGCCTCCCTTCCCGGCCTGCCTCCCTTCCCTCCCTCCCTGCGCCCCGCCGGCCGTACCTCCGCGCGATGCGGTAGAGCAGCAGCCCCGCGGCCGCGGCGCAGGCGGTGACGCCCAGCCCGGCTCCGTCCATGCCGGTGCCGCCGCGCTGACCCGGCGGTGGCGGTGCCGCTTTGTAGGGGCGCGGCCGCCCCCCGTCCCGCCCCTCGGCCCGCGGGGGCGGCGCGTGACTCACGGAAAGGCCGGAGTCGTGCGGCGGGGCCGCCGTGAGTCAGCGCCGCAAAGGCCGAGATCGTGGCG